>JAMAHF010000071.1:0-25463 GCA_023627405.1 Penicillium sp. S1316
TAATGGTCTTGGCATCACGTGTTTTGGGGTGACTCTCATCTGAGCTCTGCGGGAAGCTCGGATGAGCTGTGTACTCGCTTGTAGGCTGTCACTTCGTATATGTGCATATTAGTCACCCGGTCCTGGGACTCAGGAAACTGCTTCGGGCCTCTTCCATGATGCTAAAGAGATGAGAATTGTGTCCTGTGCTCTGTAAGGGATGCGCCGACCTACCACTTTCAGAAAGTATCGCGCATTGTGAATATGAACGAGGAATCGGGCGGAAGCAGGTGATCATAACAGTTGCTTAGTGAATACAATATCCGACTGCGAAAAGTCCATGATCAGATGTATGTATGTACTCCATATAGTGAAGTGGTGTCCAAGATTCACTGGGGTTAATCAAGGCCAGTCGCAAGATCGTTGGTCCGCTCAATAAGCTTCTGGATAAGCTTATCTTGTGAATGCTCCTGCGCCCAGTAGCTTCCTATAGAATCTTGATTGACCCCCATCCTTGCCCATCATCCACTTCCACTTACCAGACATACAAAGAAACGAATTCTCGAGATCCCGGTCTAATGAAGTTAGTTTGGTGGCCCATCTCCAGCCCGGGATGCTAACAATTCCTACAAGGAAACCACGCACACCCCCCGGTGGACCGACCGGAAATACAACCAATAACGCCTATAATCACAGAGCGATTCACTGTTACCCGCTAGAATGCATTTAACATTCAAACTGTTTACAAACATATGGTCCCCCTCTATCGATAGCCAATATCCCCTCAAATCCGCTCCGAGAACGGTTTCAAGGCAAGGCCAACTGAACATGCAACCGAGCACTACGTTGTGCGTTCATCCACTGGGCTAACCAGCCGGAGATGAATGGAAGGTCCGTACTTCCTATCGACTTCGGCGAGGGTGCGAAAGACACCAGGTCGCTTCTTGCCAGACCTTGCCTGTTTCGAGGTCGGATTTTCTCCCGGCGTAAAGCCGAACCGTGCTCCGGACGATATGAAACCCCGTTGGGAGTGGAATTCCGATATGACACAGGGCTCCCTCCCAGCCGAACAAATCGAGTACCGCCAGGTGCTTAGCCAGGTCAACTGGTACATGAAACAGCAGAGGACCCGGTATGGATTTATCCTTACCAGTCACGAGCTTGGTCGCGATATACCGGCTTGATGACAACGGCAACTTGGAGCTATCGCAACCGGTTTTCCTAGCGCTGTGGTATGTGGGGATGATGGGCATCCCGTAATCAGGGACCAAGACGGTGGAGTATGTGAGGCGGATGATATTCTAGAAGGCGCTTGCTGGTGTGCTCCCTTTCCGTCGGTCTCCTTTTCAATGTTCTTGCGCCGTGGTCTTGCGTTCATCGTATGCTTTCTTTTTTTCCATTCCATGCACTTTACCCGTATTGTTGCTGAGGCGCGAATGAAGCTAACATTGATACCCAAGCATAATCCGAGGCTGAGTGTTTTTCCGGGGAAAGCCCGAGGTTGGGATTTAATTCATGCCGGACTAGAGACAGTCCAAGTCTACACGTTAATCGATTTTAGCAGCTTCCAAATAAGCGTGGTTCTCTGCCCTATACAGTACAGTGGAGAGACCTGCAATCCTTCTGACGTCGCGAAGACCAGGTAAATCAACTTCCCAAACACATCCTGTAAGCCAAAAGCCCTTGTATATATTTGAACAATTTCCATTTCAATTATCGTGAGATGAGTGCTCAAATCACGCTCCATTATATGCGTAAGAGTATGCGTAAATACTATGTCTATATGCAGTGAACAGCCCATGCGCCATTAAGATCCCGTAGATCGATCGATGATATATACCGTGTTTTCATATTTATGAGTAGCGCTCCAACAAGTGCTCGGACTCCTCGAAGGGCTCGCCGCCCTTGGTCTGGCGGTTGCTGTTGCGGAGTCGGTTGCCCGTGGTCGGCACAGGTTTCTCAAGGCGCAGCGCCCAGAGGAGCAGGTCCTCCGCCGGGAGGAGGATGAGCCAGACCTTGTTGATCAGGAAGCAGATGGCCACGGAGACCATGGCCACGCTCGCATCGAGCCAGTAGTGGTTAGCTGTGGCGACAATCACAGAGAGCACCAGCAGAGGGTACAGAATCGCGAGTGTGACGAAGAATCCGGTCGATACCATAGACCGCAAGGTGCGGCGTCCGCCCTGGAAGATGGACCAGAAGTTCGAGTGGTACAAGAAGGTAGCACCGATGCAAAACGCGTAGGTGAAGTGAAGACTGGGCATCGCCGCCAGCTGGTTGACCATCTTTCCTCCAACCCACACACTCTCAGCATGTTCTTGTCGCACGGTGTCGTGGAAGTTGAAGGACTCGGGGAGTAGGCGGGGAGGCATGCAGGGGAAGAAACAGAAGACCATAAAGGCGGAGAAGTTTCCAAGGGTCATTGTGCGGCGGACGATTGCGAATCGTTCAAAATCCGGGGCGGCCCAGTAGTACCAAGAAATGAAGCTAAAAGGTCAGCAACGCCTCGCATCAGGTGTAATGGACACTTACGCAACAGTCCCCGGGATGTGAACGAGAGAGTAGATACGGTTGAAGAAAGTCATCCAGTTTTGGTGGTTGTTGAGGAAGAAAGCCTGGAAATCGGACTCTTCAATCGGGAAGAACATGCTAAAGATAGAGCGGTGTTCAAAGTCAAGGATTCCAATTCCGTGATCCTGAGCCAGTTGTACCACATCTGTTCCGGCCGGAGAAAGTGCCTGCGCAACGGCTTTGGTGCAGGAGTAAAAGGCGTAGTTGAGGACCCAGTAGAACATTTCCACCAAGAACGGCAACTTCTGCAGGATGCGGCTGTGGACATGGTGGGCGAAGCGGGAAGAATTCGGCGTCCTAATCACAAACCATCCGTATACGCGTCGCTTGGGCTCGTGGGGGTTCTTGCGGTTTTCGTCTCGTAGGGGAACGGAGGTAGCTTCGACGTCGGATTTGAGAAATTCTCGCTCGGCCAGGGGATCCCGGTGCTTGTCGAATATTTTATAGTGTCGGGTGCGATTGAAGACGAGGGAGGCGATCATAATGCTCACGACGATCTAACAGACGCACATGTTAGTTCGGAGCAGCAGGATCAGTCAAAAGGATAAACATACGATCGGTTCAACCCATGAGTGAGACGCGAACTGGGGCTTGCCCAGATCGATCTTCTCCGTCGAATTTGTCGCCATTTTGGTGGCCGAAAGCACAATTGCAGCTGAAAGAGCTTTAAATCATAGGATCAGGGCCGAACGAGCTGGATGCGCCGCGGAGGAGCGAGGAAGCGATGGGGGACCGCGAGCAGAGATTGCACGTGAGGTGAGAAAGGGGCGGAAGAAAAGAGAGACAAGAACACAGGTTGTTCAGAAGAGATTCGGGACACCTTGACACGAGGAAACACGCAGAAAGGGCAAAGGGAGTGCCCTGAAAAGAGTGAAGTTCAACGGCAAAAGGGGAAGGGAGAGGGAGAAGGGGGAGGGAAGATCAAGAGCAGAGAGGAGAGGAATTTCGTGGCCCAGTTTCAGGTTTGGCGGATTTGGCCCCGTCGCCGTCGCCCAGCCCTTCTCACTCAGCCTCATCCCCTCCGCATACCTGCCCACCAACACTATTCCATCAGTTTGATGCTCTTGTATTCATCTATCGCCATTCTACTTTGATACTTCTTCGTGTTGGTTTCATGTTTACTCCCTGGTACGCGTTTCTTTGTTTGTGATCCTGAGTCTCCCTTTCGGAAACCAGTCAGGAGACCGCCGACCGAACCGCCACAGAACCAGCGATTTCAGGGAGGATCGTCAGCGGAACGCCCGGAAGCCCGGACTCAATCACGGCGATTGGCTCTCCGTTTGATCTCGTATCCGTTTTCGCTCAGCATCCGAAGGCGGTCGCACGACACTCCCTCCATCTGCCAAGCCTGGCGCAGTCTCAGGCTGAGCACAGCGCTTTCATGGACGTGATGTGATGATGGGAGAGGACGCAGGATGGAGTCTCATCGACATCTTCTCTCAATCGCTTCCGGTTATGCTGTACCACTTTAATATGCCTCTCGTGCACTTGGTCAGAAAAAGCGGTGTTGTTTAGCTTCGTATTTAGTCACGTGATGTCATTATTATCCCGATCAAAACTATTAGGCCAAGGCCGCACCTACCCCAGTGTGACCTATTAGTAGTTAGTATTGGATTTGAGTATGTCGACGATATTAAGCGCAGCTTGGTGATGCTCTTTATAGGGCCCCCGCGCTGCTCTGTTTGCGTCTAGGTTTGTAATAGACCCCGTATCGCTTCATACTATATATTTTCTCAACATCCACCACCTGATACCTAGCACAATCCCGAAAACCATCCATCGCATAATATTATGTGCAAGTAGCTGGAGCCGATAGAATTCAAGTTCGATCACCTCAGAGTTTGGGGGTTGATTAACCAATATACTTGCGCAATATCAAAGATTTTTTTAGTATAGATTGTCAAACTGGGGTTGTTATCAACCATGAAGTATATTCGAAGTGAGTTATCTACACTGGGAGGGCTAACTGTATTGCATCTAGTATAGTCTGGACTAAAAGGGTCTATGATGGGTAATCCTTGAGAATCTCGATGAGAGGTTTTTCGTGCCTTCCTGAATAGGGCTGCTTGGCGGACAACTTCCTTCCTCTCGAGGAGTAACACTCAACCTCATCAACACCTCAGAACCTCGCCGAGCTCGGATACCATGTCGCACAAACTCCCACTGGAGTTATGGCTACTCATTTCTGAGTTTCTCGAAAGTGATCGCCTTTCATTCTCGAAATATGCAGCGGTATGCCATCATTGGCAAGCGGTGTTTGATCCTCTTGTTTACTCGAGAGTCTGCGTGCGCAGCGAGGACTTCGGACTCACCAAAGGAACCATGTCTCTGCAGATGTTCCAATCCCTTACGTCGGGTCCAGCCTCTCGGCGCACGTATATACGAGATTTGAGATACACCACTGTCCTGCCGTATCAACTTGAGGATTATCAGAGTCGGAAAGTCGTTGGTTCTTATAGCGAGCACAACCATATCAGGAAGGCAAACGACCAGGCTTTCAGAGCCGGAGTTTTGGCCAAGTTTACAATCTTGAGCTCCTGGGATGATAACCACCGCATTGAATTACAGCTGAAGGCACTCGGGCACAACAAGGTCCTGGAACCGGGAACAGAAGAGCAGACTGGCTTGGAGAAGTGGCAGAACATCCTTGACGGGGAAGCGGTTGTCCGCCCATATCGCGCCCGATTCCCTGATGATGACTCTTCCACGATCCCTCGAATTGACTGCGTTGGCGAGCTCATCTTCTGTAATAGTTACCAACACCACTCGAGACAGTTCCACTTCATATGGGGCGGTACTGCCTTACGGAGTGCCAGATACTGCAGAGGTTTGCGAACACTATATTTGTCTACTGACGAGAGGATTCGACCCGACCATTTGAGCTACTTGCAAGAGCGACGCCAAGGTACTGTTAAGCTTATGCTTGTTTTCCATTGAAGATCCAGCTGACACTCCATCCAGCCATAGCCAGGGAACTCCCAAATATTCTATCGTCGCTAAGAGTATTCGATTACACCAGCCGCGTTGATGAGTCTTGGGCAAATGTTCGTCCGGCCTTGAAG
This sequence comes from Penicillium sp. S1316, assembly GCA_023627405.1. Lineage (NCBI taxonomy): Eukaryota > Fungi > Ascomycota > Eurotiomycetes > Eurotiales > Aspergillaceae > Penicillium > Penicillium sp. S1316. The sequence continues at coordinate 5,613 of JAMAHF010000071.1, forward strand.
CTCCTTGGTGGTGGTGATGACATTCTTGCTGCAAATATGCTCCAAGTCAGTCTAAGACTAAGGGAGCTGGAACTGTACGGGGTACCGTTGTCTATTGACTTTCTCTTCCCTTTGGATGATGAGTACAAACCCGTTTCCAATACAGGACTCGAATGGCCTTTACTGGAAAGGCTAGAGCTTGAAGATGTCCATCATTTTCTACCTTCAGGTAAACTCGCCCTCTTGAACACCACCTTCCCCTTTGGTCCGGGACAGCGCTGACCATCATAACTCCAGGCGAATGGCTATTGGACTGGGACAGGACCGAATGTGACGATGAAAACTTTGAAAATCCGATGACTGCAGGCTCAGAAATTTATGACACCGACTGGATGCTCTCAGAGCGCTATGTTGACCGTAATATCCTGAATTTCGGGCAATTTCACCGGCTATTTATCTCGCTGGGGTATGCTGCGCGCCGCATGCCTCGATTGAGAAGCATGACGGTTGATCTCCTCACCTATCGCTGCATTGGCGAACTGCTATTTATATTTGAGCGTGATGATCTTTCTTCTTTGGTGTGGAATGGTCTTTTTTCCTATAGGCCCGATGTGCGCGTTGCGCAGGCGTGGGGTTTTCGAATGGAGGATCTGAAGGTTGAAGAAGGAGGAGGAGGGCGCTTGATCGATCCTGAGATTGAGTCAAGGGTAAGTCCATATCAAATCCCTTACACAAAATACTCTGTTTTGGCTCCGAGAGGTCTCATACTCGGGAAGCACAACAGCAGCACATATACATGTTAATGTCACGGTTGTTTGGCTTGGTACACAATGGCAAATTGTTTCTAAAAATGAAAGCCATCTATTCTAACAAGAGCTTCCAACAATTACCCTAGTACAGCCTGCCCATCAACCCCCTCTAACCCATCAAGCATATGTTCCGCACTCGAGGTCCTCTCAACTGTCCTAGTGACAACCCTCGTTCTCGTCGGCACCTCATCCAAGACAATCCTCGTCTCCGCCTCTCTCACGATCCCCCGGCTCACCTTCTCAAACAAACTCCTCCCCTCCGCAGGATATGACGCCGTAATAGTAACCCTCGTAGCCGTGTGCACAACCGAAGTCTCCATCCCCCATTCGGTCACAACTGCAGCTTCCTCCCTCTTCTCCTGCCCTTCCCCATCCACATCCACATCAACAAAATGAACATGCACCTCCTCGTACCAGAACATCGTCTGCGCGTAGCATACATCGCCACTAATGTTAAAACAGCTCAGACCCTCGGGACAGCAGCGCACTTCGCCGTCGTGGCGGAAGCAGTAGTCTCCAGGGAAGCAGTGCGTTGAGGCGGAGCAGCAGTCTTGTGTGGAAGGGATACAGGAATCGGCGCAGCGTTTGTGGCCCGCGGGGCAGAGGGTGTAGCTAAGAGGGGTTGGTTTATGTTCGTCTTCGTCTTCGTCTGTTGGGGCTGGTGTTGTGTTAGAGACGCTCAGTCGCTAGGTTGGATGGGATGAAGGAAGGAAGTACCAAGCTGGCTGTTAGCGCTTGGGCTGAGGGTTGGTGGGGGAATATTTCCTCCGTAGGAGAATGTCTTTGAGACTAGATTGCGTGTGTATGTTGATGAACTGTAGGTGTTTGGAGCGTTCTTGAGAATATCTTGGTCGCTAGCCAGCGAGACCGCAGAGAGGGAGAGGAGGTAGAGGAGTGTGCGATGGAGGGACATGATCGGTCTTCGAGATGACATACTGATTGATTGTGAAAGTAAAAGCAATGATAATTCTTAGCGAACGGAGAATGATCAGACTGCGACGAGCGCAGTGTTATATACTCGCCATCCAACTCATTGTCCAACTTCTTTCACATTCATCGCAACCGCAACCAACAAAATCTATAAATAAACGCGCCCCAATTTCCTTTCTTTCTTTCCCATATAGTCGAAACCAGAACAACACCAACACCAACACCAACATCCAGACCGGGAGCGAAGCGCCGAGCACGCACACCAACCTGCAGACTATTCATGCAGGCGCAAGGATCGGCCCGCGCCCCAGCGGCTGCGCAGCAGCAGTACGCAGACGAAACTTCTATGGGCCAAAGACAAAACTTGGAAGATGGCTGAAGAAAGAACCTGAACTAAGTCAATGTGCCCCGGTCGGCGCTTACGGAACAACGCCGTGTGGGCGGTGCCGTGGGTGGTTGCACACCCCAGTCCTGGCCAGTGGTTTGGCGCTGGGGGCGGAGATCACTGGTGATGGTGTTACATTGCTTGCATTATTGCTAGTCGGCGTTTAATTCCAACAGAGAATATAAAAAAGTACATTCTCTTGACTATATGCATTATGATTATGCAGGGGTCACTCCTAATTACAAGTATGTCATATGTACGCACCCACCACTCACGCCCCCTCGATGATCCAACAGCGGCTACTAATAGTAGGAAGGTATTTTCTCTCAAGGAAACGCCCACCCCCCAGTATGCGAACTAAAGAACCCATCGGCGTCAACCTTAGCCTTGAGCGCCTTCAGCTTCTCATACCCACCGTACGTCACTAGCGGATTCTGATCATACGACGCATCATTGATAAACAGCGGCAACCCCTCAGCCGGCGGGACAGCCTCGACCAGCTCCTTGAAGCTCGCCTGCACTTCCTTGAGCGCCTTCGCCGAGAGCAGCGGCGACGCCGTGAGTAGGTAGTTAACCCAGTACCACGGCCCATCGGGCATCTGCATGGCGTTTCCACCAAAGTTGGCGTTTGACGCGTCGGTGAGGGATTTCGGGATGGGCTGGATGTCCAGCGAGGTGAGGAGGTATTTGCCCTTATTGTCATCGCTCCACTCGCGCCATTTCGCATACAGCGTCGCGAGCGTGTCGATGCCCTGGTCGGAGCCCGATTGCACGGTTACTCTGAACGTGTTCCGCCCCTTGCTCACTTCCGCGCTGCCGGGGATCGGCATGTTCACGACGCCACTGTAGTCCAGGTGGCCAAGGGTGTTGAGCAGGTGGGGGATATCGGTGAAATTCTTGAAGGCGCCGCCGGCGTCCTCGCCGTCATAGACGAGGAACAAGACGATGGCCTCGTCGAGGTTCAGATTGAGGTCCGGGGTAGGCAGCTTCATGTACGTGCCGATGATGGCGGCCTTGGGGTCCTCGTTGTACTGGATGAAGTCGCTGATCGCGTCGAGCACCGCCGGGTTCTGCTGGAAGAGGTAGACGACCACACCCGCGTAGAAGGTGCCCGCCGGGTGCGACTGCACCGTGTACTTAGTCACGACCCCGTACGCGTTTCCGCCGCCGCCGCGGAGCCCGTAGAACAGATCGGGATTCTCCGTCTCCGAGGCCGTCACGATCTCGCCGGAGGGGAGGACCACCTCGAGCTCGCGGAAGGAGTCGCACGCGAGGCCGTACTGGCTCGAGAGGTAGGAGAGCCCACCCGACAGAGCGAGACCGGTTCCCACGCCTGCGAGTCGCGCGCCGACGACGGTGCGGTTCCACTGCAGGAAATAGTCATAGACGTCCCCGAAGTTGCCGCCGGGCTGGTAGGTCGCGAGCTCGGTCTCCGCGTCGTAGGACTTTTCGGTCATGGACGAGAAGTCAATGAGGACACCCTTGTCGACGGAGGAGAAAAAGTCGTTGGGGTTGTGGCCGGCGGCTTTGATCGCGAAGCGCGAGTCCGAGGCGCGGATGGCCTTGATCGCGACGGAGACGTCCTCGGCCGAGGTTGGGTAGACGATGCATGAGGGTCTGTACTTGCTCTGCTCGGTGTTGAAGTACGAGGTGATGGAGCCCAGGTAGTCGAGGCTGAGCACGCTGGAGACCACCGTCTTCTTGCCCAGCGATTGGGTCAGGTTGCCGCATGCATAGGGACCAGGCCCTGTCGCTTTGGCGAGCGTTGAGGCCGGAAGCGCCGCGAGGGCGAGGGCGAGGGCGACGACGCCGACGCTGAAATTGTGTAGCATCGTTTATGTACCGCAGAGTAGATACGTAGAGAGTCTCCGACAGAGCCGCGAATTGTGGACCGTGTGGGAAAAATCTCCGGTATAAGTACCAAAAAGGGGGCTGACGTTGAGGCTATTTAAATAAGCTGAGCAATCTCTTTTTCTTTGTCTGGCTCAAACTAGTATCGAGCTGAGACTCATCTGCAGCTATGTATCAAGTCGTATACTAAACTAACGGACTTCCAAATTCGAGTCGAACCACCAAGTTCCAGCCAGTGGAGGGCGCAGATTTACGGAAACTAGCCGCCTATACGCAGTATACGCACTCGGCCTCGGCAGGCACAGGAACAGAAAACTGAGGAACATGACCCACTCGACGGGAACTTTGGGCCAAAAAATGGGATCGTCCTTCCGGCGTATACAAGTCGCGCTGATTGGTGGACTCTAAATTGTCGGCTCTTCAACCCTCCTAGCGCCCGCACGAGCGCGTCCAGTCCCCTGAAACTCACATGCGCTGGAGATGAACCCGTTATCCAAGGCAAAAAAGCCAAACGAGTCATGACTGTGTTCTTAGCCCTCGCATCTGAGGAAAGCGTGCCCGTGTTGCCGCTTGATCTTCGTGCGGAGAATCTGGGGAGGGAAAAGTCTCCACTCGATCCGTGTCCCTTGCAAGACTGGTTCGCCACGAGGCACACACCATATGGAGACCCCACTCGAATATCAGAGGCGCGCCGAGTCATAGTATCAGCTCGTGCTCGGCCTTCCGAGGCGCTCAGGAGATATCAGCGCGGTTGTTGTTTTGGCCTTCTGGTTCGCTGTGCATGTACATGGACTATATAGACCTTGCAGTCCCTGACGGAGTATGAACATAGAGGAAGTCTAGTACTGCTGTAAGGCACATGTGAATCTGGGCCCCCCTAAACCCTCTACTAGCTTCCTCCTCAGTTTCAGGGCAGAGACCCCAAAACGGAAGCGGCGCCGAGTCATCACCTAGATATCCACTCCCACCGAATCGTATTCCTCCTATAGTCTATGAGCTAAGCAGGCTGTTAATTATTATTGCCTCCTTGAACGATCAGACCCACGTTACAACGGCCTTACGACTACAGTCCGGTATAGGCAAGAGGTGGCTGTGCAGGACCCTGAGTCGGGGCCCCCGGAGTGCGTCTGACGAGTCTATAAATTCTAATAACGATAACAAAGATGTCCTGTACTTCCTAGCGCCTTAAAAATCTCTCCCGTCTTCTTCAAACCCTCCTTCAAATACCCGCTACAGGAGTTCCCCCAACCAAACCAAACCTCCCTTCATGTTCGAGGACGGCCAGATCCTGCATCCAAGCTTAGCAAAGCAAATTGCGGGTCGCTGTCGCAGGAATCACCTTTTCTCTGGCTGAACACAAGCCCCGGGTGTCCGATGCACATGCTGACAGTAGCCGCACACATGATTCTTGAGTTGATGGTCAGCAAAAATAAATCTATATGCTACGCCGTGTACACAATGGGAAAGGGACAACCTACGCGGACTCCAACGCAATAAAGAGCGGCTCATCGCGGAACAGATGACTGAAGTATCCCTCGTGCAGCTCAACAACACGATAGACACAGCGGACGAGGATAAGGAAAATCGAGACGAACATGAAGAGGAGGAAGATCTTCATGCGGCGCGTGAAATGCGCGTGATTATGTGGTCGTCGACAAGCATGCAGATAGTCGAGGAATGCAACCGTGAACACGGTCAAGGTGATCACCTGAAAGATCAGGCCTGCGAGCGAGATATCGACGCCGACTTGGATGTCGTCTTCGGTTGTGCCGACGCAGGATAATGCGCCGCCGACGGCTTGGAGGAGAAGGGAGATGATGTCGCAGGGGATGAAGACCCAGTATAGAAGCTGCGGCTTGAAGCGGGCAATGCGTTCGTTGAGATGCATTATTCTACCCGCCTCGTTAGGTTTGAATTCGGTTTGGGGAAGCGAAAACGACTCACGTTTGGGATAGGAGGACGTAGATTGCAGCGCAGAAGAATACGGGCGCTATTGTGATGCACACTGGACAAGAGATCAGCCTGACTCTGCGGCCTTGAAAAAAGAAACCAAGAGAAGATACACACCGATTTGCATTAGAAATCCCGAAAAGTCAAAGGGATTGTCATTGAGAATCAACCGCCCGGCGTAACCTGCAATTTCCAAGATGCAGCCGGCGATCAGGCTGGACATGTAGCCCCATGTGCGATAATATACTCCCTGCACGCCATTTGCTAAAAGGACAAGCCCGAAGATGACAATAAAGACCGAGTTGGCGGGTATAGAAGGTTGATACTGGAGGATGCTGCTCTCAAGGGGACAGAGGTCGAGGGTGCAGTTGGCATCGGGGCCGAATGAAATCAGGCCATATGGAAGGGACGGTGGTAAACCGTCTGTGGACATTTTGTCAAAAGGCAGCTCGTTCTTTCAGGGCAGGGCGCATTGCATTCTGGTTGTTGACCCAGTTATATACTCGAGCAGTGCGCGGCTGTGCTTATCATGGATGGCGTATATGCACCCACATGGATCCACAAAACGTAGCACAGTGAGAAAAGCAGGCAGTCAAAGGACCATTCGATTTGTCCCTCCAACTCTTGGTGGGAATAGTCTCATACGATTCTGCAACAGAAGCAGCTAATTTCGCGCGAAAGTGGACCCCAGCCCAAACCAATCAGGAAACCCCGGTATTTGCAGGGACCGAGATTCGGTACTCGATTAATGTTTGAAGGTTATCGTTCTAAACAAGACCAATCTAGTACAAGGTATACATCGCCGATCAAGACCCCCCAGACGCCCACTCCTGTTCAATGCTCGCCAAGAACTGGTCGACGACCAGAAACCCCCGCTGCCGCACCTGGCCGATAAAATCCACCATCCGCCGCCGATCTGCTTTCCGCGCCATCCCGACACCGAGAACATAGAGAATAGGGCTGTAAAAGATTGCTTCGAGTTGCAAGGCGGAGATCGACCGCTCCGCGTGCCCGAGCGCATTGGTCGCTTGTTCGTAGCTCAGTCGGTGCGGCATCACGGGGAGCTCGCAGCCCAGCCGGAGCCAGGCCGGCCCTGCAAACATGTTCGAGACGTCGATGCTGATACCGTGATAAATGGCCAGCATGGCAGAGGCGAAGGTTTTTTCTGTGGCTTGGGTCGTATACCAGGATACTGTGGACAAAACATGGCGCTGGAATTGAGATCCGATGCATGTCAGCTCCAGCCCACGACACTTTTGCGCGGTGAGCTGCTCGGCGTCAGGAATCGCAGAGCTATGATTCATTTCCTCTTCCTCTTTCTCTTTCTGCTTCTCCTTGGTCTCCCATGTCCGCGTCCTGGAATATCCTTAGCAATGAATGGATGGATGGCAGCAGGAGAGTCGCAAACATACCAATTCTGCAACCAAGCCCACATTTCAACGTCCACCGCGAAATGCAGGAGCTTTTCATCCTTGGATGATAATGCCGACACGTCTCTGATATCCAGCGGCGGGGGTTGAGCTGCACCGTGTCTAAACTCCTGCTCCAGAACGACCGCACACAAGGCATTCATGATGCGAATGAGGGTCGGCAGCGATCTTTGAAAGCTGCTCTGGGGGTTCGACTGGCTAGCTTCAGAGAGTCTGCTGAACGCATACAACTGCCGGACTAAGTCAACCCACTGCTGTCCTGTTGGGTCAACCAGGATCTGCAAACAATTATCATTGCAACTGTTAGCTCATAAAACAGAGATAGAGATTGTATAGCGTAGGTATCACTAACCTCTGCAAAACTAAGCAGGAGAGCGCGAGTCAAGGTTGCGTAGGCTGCCCGGCCCACCACCGCAGCACTTGCCAGCTCCGCCGCAATACTTTCTCGCAGCGCCCGCAGCCTCGTGAACAGGTGGCACGTCTCACCGCAGGACAGGGCAAGTAGATAAGGATTCTGGACCGCATACAGGCCACCAATCACAGACACAGCGTCTTTCACGGTCGCGTCACTGTGGATCGCAGAGCTGAGCGAGTCGACGGAGAACATCTCAAGCACGATGGGGTTTTCTCCAACAGCGGAGAAGAAGACCGCCCCGTACTGCTCTGCGCGGTCGAGGGTGGGATGCCGCGGGATCTGGCGGGTGTTCACTCCGTGCCTAATTGAGGAGATGATCTGGAGAGATCGGGCCTGCTGGGGCGGAGAGGGTGTAGTACAGTGCAGCCCCCTCCGTGCGCAGTTGGCACATGGCCGGGCGCTGTCACACTTGTGGCGAACTGTTAGCACATACATCTGCTTAGGTACCTACTAGTAGGCGACCTACCTTCAGATGATCCCGTCGACATTGCTCGCATCGGTGGCTTTTGCGGCGCCGATCTAGAGGGCCACAGAGCCTTCGTTCAGGCATTTCGCCGACATTCGGATGGCATTGGAAAGGGGGTTGCGGTGGATTCGACAAGTTATCTACTCATAGTCCCAGTTTTGCTGACGTTGAGGTCGAGTCCACAAGCGGAGATTGCTTGGCAGGCGAGCACTCCACCCTCGCAGCATTATTTCCCAAAATAGTTTAGTCGCTACCTGTTACTATTCGGAGATGTGGACCAGCTCTCAAGCCTGGCTGCATGCCTATTATTACCTTGTTATCTGCCCAATTCGTCCCAGAAGCTTCCATATGTCCAATATATCCATGGCTTACCTATGCGAGACCAGTCCCGCAAACTCCGTACGCCTCTTCGAACGCCAAACCCACAGAGCACCTATACCCACACTCGCAAGAAACCAACAACAAAAACAAACCCCATATCCCTATACAAAGAAAAAGAAACTTTTTATCACGAATATATAAACTTCTGCATCGACCGACTGGCCGAGATCTCCTCCTCCAACACAATCAGATCCTGGCTCTCGCTGCCACTATCGTTATTCCAGCGCATGAGCACCGGCGTCGGATACGTCGGCGCACCCGAACTGTCCTTCGATCGGTCGGCGTATATCGAGACGGAGGTTCCGTATCGCTGACCGCGCGGTCGACCGCGTGATCGCGATGAGGCCTCGCGCTCGTAGCTGTACGCATTGTTGTACATCGTTCGGCTCGAGGTAGGCTGCTTCTTGCGGAGGATGACGAGCGGGCGGAGACGGGGGACCGAGGCGGTTACGATGATCACCGTGCCTTCTGTTCTGCATTTGCATTCCATTCTGTTAGATTGGGACATTGGCGGAACGGAGCGAAGCGTAGGTGGGTGGGTGGGTTGCTTACAGGAACCAGATTGCCCACATTGCGTATGCATCTGCGAGGGCGTTAGCCGGTTAGTCCCTTCCTGAAGCAAGAAAAAAAAAAAAAAGCCATGTGCGAACGCATACAACTAAATTGTGTGGAATTCAACAGCTGGAGCTGGATGGTCTTTAGGATAGTCGCGATCATTGCTCTGCTCATTTTAGCTTAGCTGGGGGCATGTGGGAAGAGATCCCACCGCGGAGCAAGCCTTACAAGGAACTCAGCGAGAGAATCAGACACAGGGCGACCTTGGTCTGCAGGCGCAGCTTTAGATGCACAATAACCAGAAGGGCGATGACGATGAGACCAAGATCCGTCAATGCATTGAACGCTGGCAAACACATTAGCCTTTTCTCCCGCTCGCGCAATCATTATACACCCCGACTCAAGGGAGAAAGGGGATACCTTACCACCCTGAAAAAACCCATACCGCATAACAACAACCGCATCGCGACACGCGGTCTGAAACGTATACGGATCCCACAACGCGCTGACAGGCTTGCACTGTGTAAACTGCAGGATGAGGGGGATCACATTGATAACAACCTGCAGGGCGATGAGCCCCCACAGTAGCTTGCGGCGCAGCGCATGGACCGTGAGCACGGTGTTCTGCAGGAAGAGGATAAACGAGATGCGGCCGAGCATCGGGCCCAGCACGCCGAAGGGCATCGAGATCATCGCGTATTTAATCATGTTGACAACCCGCGTTTGGTCGAGCATGAGAGTTGCGAGTTCAGTGCCGAGACCCCAATATGTTGAGGCCGTGCAGAGGCCTGAGGCGATGGCTTGCATGATCTTGACGACGAATTTGGTCAGCTTGGGAGCTTGTGTAAAGCGGCCAAAAGAAGGTCAAGGTAAGTCATAGTAACGTACATATGCCCCGATCATGACTGCATCGTCGACAAACGGGCGCCGCACGACGAGCAGCTGCGAGTACGCCCTGAGCACGATGACACCCGTGCAGATGGCAAACTCCACCCAGATGACCAAGTACAGCGCCGTCGACGAGATGGTACTGCCATCGTTAACCACCTCCATCATGCGTGGGCCACGCGTGTGCGCGGGCGCGGAGAAACAATCTGCGATTTCAAGCGAGTTCGCAGTCCCGTTATTGTTGCTACTGAGGTAGTAGGAGATGATCCATCGAAAAGCGAGTTGTTGCAGGCAAAAGATGGAGAAAGAATTCCGAAGGGAGAACCCTGGATCTCCAAGAAGATGATGGTTGACATTGACATTGGCATTGTGGGTGGGGGCAGCGAGCCCTACGGACCCTCCCCTCAATCCCCCTGGGGTCTGGGAGGAAGGATCCGGCTTCAGCCTTCTCAAAGTTCAAACTCTGTCTCAGCTGCACCAAGCTGAGATGGGATTTCCCGGCCGGTGCATGGAGTAATCTGGTGGCGTCTCATTTGGTGCCTTGGGCCAAATTCCCCGTGCAGGGGCCGAGTGAAACGGAAAGAGACTGGGGGCAGTTTCGTACAGCGCAGTCCGTCATTGGCTTATGCAAGGGGATGTCACGTTTCTCTTCCAGGACCAGGGGTCGCTGAGTTATGCCTCCAATCATGAGGAGCGGGTAGTCTGCATGCGGAAAAATGCCTCGGATAAAAGCTGAGCGAGTAAGCAGTCCCGGCATGTTAAATTCGAGACTAATGCAGGAATCTGGGGGGTCTGAGCGCGGGCAGTCGACCGAGGAAAGGACCCAACCGAGGAGACTTCCTCCGCCTAAGTCTTGATGTCATGTTTGGAGTTGATCTTCTCCCCACAAGGCGTCCGTCCCCCACCGGAGTTGTTCAGACATCGGTGCATATGATCCAGTCTTGGGAAAACTACGGGTCTCGCGCGGAGAACTACTCCGAAAACCCTCGTTTCCAAATGCCCTGAAGGATTCAACCCTGGCTGAGCGGAGTGGGCCCGGCAATCAATCGACGAGTGCCCACAAAGGCCGAGGCCATTAATTACTTTTGTGTGAGAATAATACATAGTATATACAAGATTAAAAAAAAAAAAAAAAAAATTAAAGCTAGTACTTTGCCTTGAAATGGTACGCAATGTACTTCCTGTTCGCCCTCAACCGCACCGGCCCCCCGAGCCCCAGCATTCCCACGCTCTCACTCTCCGGCATCTGGTCGCCAATCCACCCCGGCACTGTATCCAGCTCCTTGACTTTACTGTTCCGATCGACCATCCACAGCGGCACATGCTGCGCGATCGACCCGCCAATGCGCATCACCGCAAACGAATCCAGCTTCCGCGTCCACCGCGGCGACCACGCCGCATACACGCCCAGCGCTAGGAGCGCCAGGACGTGGATGCCCAGCAGCGCAGAGACGACGACGATGCCCGCCAGCGAGATAACGGGCTTCTGCCGGTCCACGCCCATGTCGAAACTGACGCCGAAGAACCGCGCGTAGACGTCCCTGTCGCGGTCCTGCTCCATCCACGCCTTGTGGGAGAGATACGCGGCGGCCGTGAACGCGTTGGATAGGTAGATCGGGTCCTCGTAGAAGATGCCCAGCCAGTCGGCAATAAGGTCGCGCACCAGGTCGCCGTTTTCGCCGCCCGTGTTGTTGTAGATGCAGCTGCTTGCGGTTGTGAGTATCTGGCCGAAGGGAACGAGGTATCTGCAGGCGCTACTGGTAGCGTAGTAATCATCGTCGTCTCGGGCTATGGTCGTGCCGTAGGCTTCTCGATGACGTGCGTGCCTGTCGATAAAGGAGTCGGAGCCGAAGAGGGCCATAGCGACCACGAATAGCGGACCTTTGTTCGAGGTGCTCTGCAGAGTGTTGGCGACGGGTGTGATCTCGGTGTCGCGACGGATATTAGTCTGATCGTGGGGATTGCTGGGCAGATTTAATAAACCTTTATCAGAAATAGGAATGATGAGTGCTCACCTGATGGTGCCCTGGCTTTCACAACGATCATCGCAGAGTTCGGTAGGGTCTTTCTCCAGTAGAAACCCAGCAACACCGCCATTCATATAGTTTGGCAGCTCAAAGTAGCCCGTCGTCGTGTTTAGGGTCACTCGGAAAAACCCACGCTCGTCGCGCCCTCTACTCCCTAGACCGTAGTTAAGCGAAGTGATGCCCAGATACAGCTCTTCGGAGAAATTGTGCCGGTCGCGGGTGGCCCGCCACGGCGACTGCGTGATGTTTGCCGGCATGCAAGCCTTCAGACCCCATGTCTGGACTGTGTCGCTACCTGGACGATACGCTGTGGTGTTGGTGTACTCGACGTAGAACGCGTCTGGGATCTCGTCACAATTGGCGGGGAAGTCCGTTTCGTTGATGACCTCATACTGTGCCGTCGAGCTAATTCGGGGCAGGAACTGGCGCAGGAGACCCGTGTGAAAGCCACTGGGGAGTTCGGCCAGGAAAGGGTCTGGCAAGGCTGAGATGTTCTCCATCGTCACGCCCTGCCGCTGGCAGGCGTTTTCTTCGAATCTGGGGTTGCTGAAGGGGTCGCAGGTGACGTTTGCGCCCGGCCAGAGCTGCGCGTGCTTCTCGTCCGTACCCGTTGACTCGAGGGCGGCGCGCGTCTTGATCGTGATCATGTTGTTGTCCGGGCTGTAGTAGTCCGGGTCTACGTAGAATCGCGAGGGCAGGTCGATAAGCGGCCTGATCTCTTGGATCCGGGTGGGCGTCTTGACTGTGTCCGAGGTCAGGAAGATCGACTGCAGCGGCGAGACAATCATGCCGAGCAGATTGACCAGCATCGCCAGGAGTAGGAATGAACTCCCGAAGCGCTTCCAAGTGGCCCCAACTCTCCCATATGTTGCCCAATCCAGCCAGCCCCGGTCGGCGAGGCTCATGAGCTGGGGCACCGTGAGCCCTTCATGGCGCTGCATGAAAATCACCGCAGCGCTGGCGCAGATCGCCGACGTCAGAGGCAGCGTGAGCACGCTTGCGATCGCCTGGATGACCCGCGCGGCACGATACCAGCGTTCGCTCCTCTCGTAGACCAACTGTGTCTCCTGCGGGTCATAATAGCCATAATTGTCGTTGGATCCGGTACGGGCGCCGTAGCGATCGCCGCCAATGGGGCGGTCGGTCAAAAGGCAGATGATCACCCAGGGCACGAGGACGAGGGCAGCGTAGAATACCGCGAGAAACAGGGCGTAATAGGAGCGTGGATGGAGCTCCATCGTCGCGGGCTCTTTCGGAGGCTCATAATCCGGAGGAGCCTCGTGCTCGTGTATGCTCGGTGGCCGGTCATGATGATAGTCTCGGTCTCGGTCTGTTGAGGCGCGTGTGTCTTGCGACGACCTTACGAGAGGGCCGAGGGGGATGGAGTCGGACATTTTGAGTCCCCTTTGGTCGAAAACAAAAATAAATCAGATCAGCGGGCATGAGGCTCCTATAATAAGCTCTCGGCGGGGCGCCCACTAGCCCTGAGGGTACATTGCGACGTTGTCCTTCGTACATCAGACCATGGCTCGGGGAATGCGTGCCCCATTCATTGGGCATCTGGCTCCATCTGGGCACGACAAGTTCGTTGCAACCAGCAAAGAAGCGAGGTCTCTTCGTCTCAGGGGACTCAGGCGAGCGCAGCATTGGCCCCCAAAGTGGCTCAGAGGAGAAGCGCAGGGCTGGGCCAAGACCGGGCGTAATTTCAGGAAAGTGCGTCCGATTGGCCTTGTTTTGCCAAGATCATCGAGTGATTGCCATGATTTGTTCATACACATCCCCCAAGACCCTTAGCCCCAGTAGTTTGTCTTTGGCCCCCAGCACCGCTGCTTCCACCCTCGGAGCAATCTCCGCCTAGCGAGACTACCCGATAAATGCGAGCCTCAGGGCCCAGGAGGCAGGAATAATAACAGCGGAATTCTCAAGAGATACCAGCTCTTGCCCGAGGCTGGGATCGTATACTTGAGTCCCGGTCAGCCCCCAGTTACCATCGTCTCCTCCGCACTCACTCCTCTATCGCATGCGCGAGCGTAACCCATCAGAATAGTCACAACAAAGCTCATGATACCCAATTCGTCCGGCAGATAGCCCGGGAGTTCTTGCGCTGGGAAATAAGAGCGCTCACGACTCTGTCAACGCCACCAACCCCAACGACCAATGCGCTGCACATGACTGGTTTCTATTGGCCAGTATGTTGAGTGTCTGGTTCACTAGTAGACATTGATGCTGGCGTGCAGATGCGAGGTCACGAGGAAGATGCCCGATATACGTGCTAGTCGTTTGCGCACTTCGAGTCGAGCATAGACTCTTCGTGAACGGGCTGGGATGATATCACAGACAGTCTCCAGCGCCACAGACGATTACAGCCGAAATACGCAAGTGCTCAGCGAGGCAGTACTATTCATCGTCCCGCTTATTGAAGCGCATGGCAATCGCCGCAGGAACGAAAGAGGGCGCGGCTATGCTATCAATCAAGATGACGGACATTAGGTGCGAAATTCAGGACAGGGCGGTTGCCAGATAGGCGAATATCGAGTAACCACCGGGTTACCTAAGGGCCGGAGATTCCAATTAGTGCAGGCACGCTTTTCTACCCCGACGTCGTCACGGTCTCTCGCAGTGCAAACGAGAAATAATCGGGCTGCTTTTGTTATAGAATGTCACTAGGCTCACAAAAGGCCGTATCGCACTTGGTCGTAAGGTATTATTATGTGCCTTTCGCTAATCAGATCCCAGAATACTTGAGGTTTCCGCGGGTTGCTCGGGGGGTGGTAGAGGCCGGGCCGGAGGTGAGCAAATGGGTTCTACATAGCTCTCACCAGGGCAGTGCATTGTAGGTAGGTTATATCAATTCATGACTGGGAAGAGATTTTCTATCCAGCGAAAGAGGATCCAGAAGAAGACCGCCCCCTCTCGTATCTCAGCACTGGTGTCCGGTGCTCTTGTCGGTCTCATCGGCCCATTGCTACAGACGGGGATTCCCAAGAGGAATTCATCCAAGAGCTCTACGTCTGCCATTAGAACTGGTGAGGCCTTATGCGCCTGAGACAGTTTTCAAGGGCACTTTTTGGCACTGATAGTTATGCAAGGTTTATAGAAGCCTGGTGAGATTTGCTCTTTTGCACTCTAAGTAAGGTGAACTGCAGAACAGACGACTAAGGCGACTCACCGTTCTAACCAGTCGACGCTGTTTCAATCAGCGGCACAGGCCTACTCGCCGTACATCCACCGCTCGACTGCGCGGTTGTAGCGCCAGGTGCGTTTGATAGCTTGTGATATTGCCGAGGTGTTTGGTGAAGAATAACTCGGCCAGTAACGGACATGGAGTATCTACTCTATTCGAACTAGCTGCCAAATTCGCCCTGCCGACCATGGGCTAGATAGCTTAGACGACGGCCGAGCCGACTCGGCGCGGCTCCGGGCTGTTCCTCCCGTGAGGGCTCGGTATGCTGATGGCCAATATGCTTCCAGCCTAGATGAATTCTTGATCCAGGAACATGGCTCTCTCTGGACACCCAGAAGGTGTTATATATTAACTATCATGCTGGTCAACGTTCGTGCAGAACTGACATTATGCTGCCCCGGCGTCAAGATGTGCTTTTCAATTACTTCCAGTCCACTTTCCTCATTCGTCGTCTTTACAAGCCCTAGCTTCCCTGCCCACAAGATATGAAGTGGGTTGTCAAAAGGGCATGTGAACCCCGTAGGGACGAAACTCAAGATCTCTGAGAGTTCAACCATCTATCCATCATACCCCAGTCTTCACGGCTTGGTTCCGAGCACGTGCTCTGTAGGGATTTCCATCCTTTACTTTTAACAGGTTGTAGCATTATACTGCGTAAATGTTGACGTAACAACATTTTTAGCCCATGGCGTCAATGCGCCCTTGGATTTTTTGCTTATAATAGCGGTTTTTACGGATATAGTGAACCTGTTAATTCCATAAGAGCAGATTAACTGGACCGGAGAAGCATAAGCCGGACAGCAGCCGGAGCCGGAGCCCGGAAGCACTGCTCGACATTGTGGACAATAATGCAACCTGACCCGCTTCCCCAGAATGAGGAGCCAATGGGAAGCCTAAAGCTTAATGCTGACGCCAAGAGTGAACCCTGTCCAGCCTGCAGAACCTTGAGGATAGAAATGATATAAAAGCATGTGTAAGGTATGGCAGAAACTATCTTGAGATAACATAGACATTCATTGTTCTCAACATGGGTGGCTTTCTCTCCTCAACAGCACCTCCCCTAACAGAGGCCAACCTCCCAGACCAGAGCGGCAAGGTAAATACCCCTCAATGCAGAGATGAGTGGTGTGGTACTCTAAAACGCCTCAGGTCTTCATCGTAACCGGCGCGACCTCCGGCTACGGTCTTATTCTGGCTACAATCCTCTACCAGCGCAACGCCAAAGTCTATCTCGCAGCGCGCGACACCACCAAACTCCAACAAGTCGCCTCCGACCTGCGCGCCCGCTTTCCCAACTCCCGCGGCTCCGTGCACTTCTTCACCCTGGACTTGAGCGATCTAACTACAATCAAGAAATCCGCCGAGGAGTTCCTATCCCAAGAACCCAAGCTGCACGTCCTCTGGCACAACGCCGGCGTTATGATCCCGCCGCAAGGGTCCAAGACAAAGCAGGGCTACGAGCTCCAGCTGGGCACAAACAACCTGGGCCCGTTCCTACTCACGAAGCTGCTCTATCCGGCGCTCAAGAACGCGGCTGCCGACCCCGCGTCGCCGGCGCACTCTGTGCGTGTGGTCTGGGTTTCGTCCGGCGTTGCACCGCGCGCGCCCAAGCCAGCTATCGACTTTAACAATATGGATTACCACAAGGATGAGGGGGCGTGGAGTAAATACGGGCGCAGCAAGGCTGGGAATGTGCTGCAGGCGGCCGCACTGGCCAGGCGGGGGAAGGATGATGGCGTTGTTAGTGTGGTATGTAGACCCGAAGGAACAACCAAGGGTGTGAAGATCAAAGAATTACTCAGTTGTCTAACAAACAATTCTCAGACACTCGATCCCGGCGTCGCCATGACAGGCCTGCAACGAACAATGCCCGGGTGGCTTCAAATTATCGTCGTAAGTGGCCCCCTATACCCTCTCCTCTGCCTACTTGGCTGACACGTTACACATAGCGCCTCCTCATCGCCCAGAAACCAGAGGTCGGCGCATATACACAGCTCTATGCGGGATTGCAGCCGGATCTTGACGTCCACAAGCCAGAGTCATGGGGTGAGTCGATCTGCATCGGATAACGATTGCCGGTTTGTGACATGCTAACAGATAATGACAGTTGTTCCGCCAGGGAAACTGGTAAAGGGCCGGCAAGATTTGTTTGAGCGTGGGTTAAGCGAGAGATTCTGGGAGTGGAACGAGGAGCAGGTGAAGGCGTATGTTTGATGTCGTTTTTTGACGGATTGGGAAGGGAGGAGTTAAGGGGTGCTATCTCCGTCTAAAGTCCGGGCCAGCTTCGAGCTCAATAATTTGCCTTCAACATTAACATTACATTATTATTTCCCCACCACATCTCAACCCACCTAGTCTCTACTAGTCTATGCAGAATGCCTACAAAAGCCATCCAATCGTGGAATAAAGAGCGCCGGCGCGAGCAGAATGCGAGGGCGCAACAGCGAAGTCGTGAGCTCCCCAGCCATTGTTGATCCGACGTCAGACCCCCCCTAATTGACCCACCATTAGGCGCGCGGCGAAAGGCGCTCGAGCACGCTCTGCAAAAGGAAAATGCACTTGTATATCAACGTAGAAAGTTTGTATTCTTTCCCTGTCGTATTCGATATCGCTCACACAATCTAGCCCGACCGGCTGTCAAGACAAGGCCGCATGTCCACGACCGCAGCTGAAGTTCGACGACTTTTTACATTGTTTCGCGCGTCCTTCGGATCTAGAGAATGTCGCCAAGATCCTTGATAGGGAGCACATGGAGATTGGCGCCATCATCAAATATGGCCTCATATCCATGGGATACTGCCTGGATGACTCGCTCTTCGATCAACGGAGCGCACTCTGCTTCGCCTGCTGGTCATCGGAGATTGAGCCCCAGATAGACCCTCGCTTTACGATTAGCACAGTTCTCCTCGCCGGAGTACAGGTGCTCTCGCGGTTGAGAGGGCCTTCCAGCTGGTGCTTCCAGGTTTCCAACCAAGCTATACCAAGAGCGCTTCATGGGAACACATATGCGTCTGCGTTCTTCGAGATAGCGCGGCATCTCGGGCTGTCATTCGACAAAATCGCCGACGACGATGCCGTTTCGCCGTTTACTGTTACAGACCCCAGTATCCCATGGTAAGACTTTCCGTCCTTCCCTAGCTGCTCCCTCTCCCCCGATATCTACATACACTAATCCGTAAAACCAGTCCATCTCCGGAACGCATGCAGTCCTTAAAACCCGACCTCCAACCCATCCCCGAACAGCTAACGGTGTCGCACCACCCCTATATCGACCTAATCCCCTTCCCGACCTTCCGCGCGCGGGCGCTGTCCGCACTGGCGCAGCGGGACCGGACGTTCGACGAGTCGGCGCTGTGCTTTGACCTGATGCACGGCGGCATGCAGTGTAATGGGTCGGTGCAGGGTTCCCTACATGGGCGTGGTGACGGGGCGCCCTGGGATGCGCGCAGCTGGGAGGTGACGCCGTGGTTTTTCAAGAAGTGGGGGGCTCTCGTGGGGGATGAGAATGATTTTATATATCAGAATAGTGCATGGTGGTGGGCGCGGAGATGACGTGACGTTGGAGGATAGTATACCAGCTACAGTCTTTTCCTTCATAGAAGATTCTCTTGATGTGCTTCAAAAAAGGTGAATGATTCGAGTCTCTAGAAGGAAGGGAGCATTGCTCCTATGTACTGGAGCGCGTAGTTGAACTCGCTGATGGAATCCCCGGCATCGTGGCTCTTGTATGAATAGTTATAGTAAGCCGCTACTCGCATATTGGTTATCACAGCTACTTTAAAGGCGCACATTAAGCAACACCTCGTTGCCTTATTCAGCTCTTGTATCAGTGCCTGCTCAAGCTCTCCTGCCTACTGGTGTGCTAATGGTGTTAAATGGTGTGACAGTGTATAGCGAGCGGGCCCTATGAATATGGCCGAGGACACATCGTCTGCCGACATAGAGGGCGTCCTTTTATTAAGTTGCATGTCTCGCTTCGGATATCTGGATAGGCTATTGTTTGATATTAGGATTGCCTATCAATGGGCTTCCGAGGCTAGTAGGCAAGTTTCACCCGAGCAGCTGGCCTACGGCGCGATACAATTCTTCTTCGGGACATTAGTACTAGAGCTGTGTGTGTGATAGAATGTGTAGGATTATGTACGCGGCTAGCGGCGGGAAGTTGAGCTCAGCTCCAATTTCCAATATAACTAACTATATGTGATGCCTAATCTACCTCACTCATCACGTATCAAGTTGAGTAATCCATCAGATAAGAATCATCAACCATTTTGCTTGGGGAATGTTTGTTCTCCGTAAGACGCACACCCTCGTCCTCGGTTCAGGTACTCTCAGACACAGCTAGAATCTCGCATTACAAATCCGGTCGATTAGCACTGTTCTAGGCCCTACCTAGCCACAAACCATATCAACTCGGCTCTCATGGAATCTCTTCATTCGACACATTAATTGTTGTCCTCAATTGGACTGCATACAATTTGGCCCTTCTACACAAATCATTGGGCAATCTCGTCTGTGGTCAACGAACATAGATATATATAATGCCACGCTTCCGATTTCCAAACTAATGCGCAAGCAAATGTTAAAATCAGCAGCCCCCC